>JAANDG010000033.1:475000-506131 GCA_036852015.1 Pelodera strongyloides
TTTGGGTGGATGTTGGCGGTTACCCTTTATCTACCGGCCGAAGAATTCTTACGTATTTATGCTAATTTTGTCGATTAGCTCGATTTTTAGCTCGATTTTTTATTCTAATTCATGGTCCTTTGCATATGCTGCATCAGAATGCTGGCGTCCACAATGCATTTCAAAACCGGCGAGTATTTCGCTTTAAATTTATACATTCAATTTATACGTTTTTTTTTCATTTTTTTTTGTTTTTTTCGTGTTGAGTTTTTCAATGTACTTCGTTTCAGAATCCTATGCGATTATAGGCGCATTAAAAGAAAAATGCAGTTATTCGTAAACCTATGCGTCTTATTATTCACATGGGCGGCAACATGTTCTGCTCACTCAACAGGTAAGAAAAGTGATTTGAAATATTTTGTATTGTAATGATTCTCTCTCTCTCTCTCTCTCTCTCTCTCTCTCTCTGTCTCTCTCTGCTCTCTCTCTCTTTCTCTCTCTCTCTCTGCTCTCTCTCTTTCTCTCTCTCTCTCTCTCTCTCTCTCCCCCCCCCTCTCTCCCTCTCTCTCTCTCTCTCTCTGCTCTTCCTTTGTCTTACGGTAATCAAATTTGATTGCGCGCCATTTTAGGGAAAAGCTTTTTTTTTCTGTGTACCCTGACAATTGAAAATGTAATATTGTGAATTGCGAGAGTAATCTGAATGTAAAGTCGTTTTCGATAATAAAATACACTTGAGTAAACTTCTTCAAATTATCTTATTATATAAAAGAGTTACTGTAGCGTGCGCTAGCACTCACGTTATGGAAGTAGAAATCGAACAAATTGTTCCGCTTTGGATATAAAAGAGTGCCGCAGTTCAACTTAGAATATTCTCATGTAGAAGATTCATCAACTTGCGAAAATCTCAAGAATTTTGATCCGTACTAAAACATATTTCGTGACGATAATCGATAGCCTGGATCCGGAAGGCCATAAATCTTTTTCGCAAACCAACAAATGGGCTTTTCTAAATGAGGTCTAGTGGTCCAGGGTGTGTATGTACAAATGTGTGACCGGAACAAAATGGAAAAATAAATCAAAATAAATGGCCTTTCGGAATTAGGTGTGTATGGGACAAAAATAAAGTAAAATTGTTTTCGAAGGGGAGGGGGTTTTCTATACCAGCATAAAACAAGAATATTTCTATTTGTATAGTAAAATGAGATAAAGATAAGTAACCATAGTGAAAAATAACTATGAGTATTACGATAGCTACCTGTAACAACAGTGATTTAATCTCATTGTAAACCGAGTATCCGGTATCCCCATATTATCGTAAGGAAGACTGTACGCTCTTTGAACAAGTTATAAACAAATATTTATTTCTTCAAAAATATACTGCATCAAAATAAACTAAAAAAGTACATCATCAAATAAGTGAACCGTATCCACCAGAGTAAATGGAATATAAGCATTGAACAATTAGTACTGAACCAGCCTTCAATAACGGATCACGCCTTACAAGAAGGGAACCTTGCAGCCTTGCACCATGGAATCGTTTTTTAGAGTTGCAAACCACACAGTTTCGTAGAAAATTTCATGCTCTACAACTAGGCAACTAATTAATTAATTTAATATATGTAAAATGGTAATTAAATGAATAAAATAGTAATTAGAGGCGTAAAATAATATATTATTTTATTATTTTCTTCAGAACTGCTCGAGGTTCGGATTCACGAGGGAGCCAAGGCCGGAGCCCGATTAACAATGGGAATAGAAATGCAAAGGAAAATCGAACCACTGAAAAGTTGTTTCGGTCAACTCGAAACTGATATTGATTGGCTGGAATTCAGGTATGTTTTTTTTCTCCTTTCTTTAGCTTTTATCACTTTCAGTGTTAATGCGCTCTCCCGAAGAGAATTCTGAAAATTGAAAATTAAATATTTTATTAAAATCCACGAACCAAATCTCCAAAATTCGATTTTTTTTACAAAACCCAAAAAAAAAGTTGTTTTCATTTATACTTTCTCAGGCGGCTATCGCCGCCCTAGGCGACATACACATACTTATGTGGAACGGCTGAAACATATTGTCTATATTTAATGCAAAAAGACTCGTTTTGCTTATTTTGGAGTAGCGAAAATTGCTATACGAAATGCCTGAAATGTAGTTGAAACGAAACTTCGGATTTCGTTGCGGTGTCCGTAGAGACTCTACTTTTTTTTACTGTGTATTACTTATTTTAGATCTACACGTGGAGCGTTCTACCTCGTTGACGACTTACCACAAGTCGACCCGAAAAGCGTGCATACACTTACAGGAACTTTACACTTGTATGTCTTACATTAGTGTGCCTAATAGAGTATTTATGCTACGAATTCGAGCGAATTCGCGCGTAAAGTGCCATCCAAGTTACCAGTTTCGCCCATAGACGAAATTGTTCTACAGTATGCGAAGCATGCCGCAGTGCGGAGTGTTTTGCACACACCTGCACGCACACACCTTCCCAGACCTAGAGCCTTTTTGCATACATCTAATGTAATATGGATGTAAAATGGAAACAGCTAACTTGGATGGTACTTTCGCGGCGAATTCGCGCGGAAATGTAACTTTTTTCGCAGTGGACCACTGAAATATTTCAGAATGTGTGTTCTTTACGTGTCTGACCCGATAATGGCCTTTTTCAGGCTCTGTACCGGAAATCGCATGCGATCTTTTCAATTCCATGTGCACATCACACGCGAAAATCGACACGCACCGGAATTCGTCGGCGGTTCGGAATTTACGTTCTACCTGCCCGTCATGACGCCCCGCGGTCACACGATTGGGAAATTGGAGGTAGGGATTGCTGACGTCAGGGTTTTTATAAGCAGCCAAGGAACCCGTAGGCTTAGGGCTTAGGTATTTTACTCACCATCAGCTTATTATTTTGGGAGAACAGTTTCAGCTCCGTAGTTACATGTTTCACCGTCAACACATATAATTTCTCGTGAGCCTGCTCCTTCAAACATTCCCACACAACTCTCTTCGATCTCCTAATTATTACTTTTTGCATTAAAATTAAATATTAAAGCTGTACAACAGCCGGTTTTTCAAGCGTATGTGGGACGCTGCATTTCCATGTAGTGCATGCAAATAATTGCTGGACACTGCGCAATTTTTGGGCTAATCATACTCATATCTTTTGCACACAACATATGGAAATGCAGTAGTCCAAGATACTTTTCAACGACCGGTTGTTACTCCGCTTTAAATAAAAAATCTAGCTACAGGTGATCGACAAAGACACCGTAATCTACAATTCTCAACGTCTTCTGAAGTTCACGTCGGATCAGCCACTCTTCAATGTGTATGCGGATGGGGCGCTTCTATCAAAAGACGATCTCTCAGCACAGCAACCCTACAAACCGATACATTTTCAGGTAAGAACAGCCCCTTCCCCCAGCTTTTATACATGTCCCATATTGGGAAATAATCTGTACTGTAGAGACAGTTGGGCTGTTAGGCCACCCAGTTGGCCAGGTGGGTGCGCGTTGGCCAATTTCTAATAGTGCCTAATAATTGCTTAGGCAGAATAGGCGCATTTTTGAGCAAAAGACACCTATCAGCACCACAGCCATACAAACCGATGCCTTTTGATGTGACCAGGCAAAGTTTAGTGTTTAGTTCCTTATTTTTAAAATACAAAGAGTGTATAGGGACCTGTGATTTTGCTCGGTTAGACGCTTTACTTTTCCATGCAACTAATATTGAGCGGTTCGGACGCCGCGGGCTCCCTAAGTTTTTTGGCTTCTTTATAGAAAATGCCAACAGATTTCAAGTCACTTATAACTGCTAACACTACATCAATATTATTAAGGTGCTCGCTATTGACTACGGTAGTCCACAACTATTTTCTATCGCGAACATTACCATCATTCCGGTTACAGTGTCCAGTAAGTGCTGTTCTTTATTTTTTATTTTATTTTTATTTTTTGTGAAACTGCCAGTAGCGGTATTTGAGGAATACATGTAGGCATACAGAGGCAGAGAGAGAGAGAGATATATATAGAGAGAGAAAGCAAGATAGAGAGATATAGAAAGAGAGAGAGAGATAAAGAAAGAGAGAGAGAGGGAGAGAGAGTAAATCCGAAAAACCTCAATTCTCTTTCAGGAGTTCGCGACTTGAAGGTGAACGTGGCAACGGACAACTACCAAATCTTCGAGTGGGAGAAACCCGAATACGGTGTCGCATCCAAGTACCGGTGAGTGTGTGAAAAATTGCTGAAACTGATTAAACCCTTCGAACGCGCCGCGCACATTTGGCAGAAAGGTGGCGGTGCGCGGCGAAAACAGCATCTTGGAATTATCGCGCTGCACACGGAAAATAAATAAGAAACTTAGCACACATAACACTTCCATTGCATCACCACGGTATTTCTACAATGGTAGTGCACACAGGAAAGCGAAATATTTGCCGAAACCACTGTCTGGTGACTGGTTCGCGACGGGTTCATGACCATTTGGTGACCATCTGATGACGGTTTTCTATGAAACTTGGTCAGGAGTTGGTTACCAAATGGGCAGGCACACGAAGAAACCAGTGTACCGTATCCAAATGGGTTCACCCATATCCTATGTAACTGTCGTTCACGGTTAGTACGTAAGAGCGCGATATCTATGCAAAATGACCACACGAATTAGCATTTTAGTACCGTATCGTCCTCAGAGATATTTTGTAAAAATCAATCCAGGTTGTCTATCAAAAAAGGCGACGTCATTGTCTACGAAGAAGAAATGGAGTCAAAACGCACAACAGCACTGACAAAGGTTTTAAGTTTGAATTTGAAATTTATTAAAGGGTATTGCACGTGGTCTAGGAAGTGTATGTGGACATCTGCATTTCCTTGTATGCAAAGGTGGCACATAAAGGCGAAAAAGATGTCACCAAGACCTTTTCATAAGCCACTTGAAATGCCGCTTAACATGTTATTTCACGTCGAATGTACTACAATACTATTTTCTCTAAAAAAAGGCGTATATGAACCAAGGCAATCCCAAATATTGACAAGTTTGCCATATGTAGTCACCGATCGTCTTAATTGAATTAAAACCCATTTCAAACTTTAGCAAAATCTTTTGGAACAAGCTCGCTTGCTGGTATGTTTTTATTCAACTAATATAACCTCAGAGTGCAAACCATTTTTTTTCGGCACTTTTAACCTTTGCGTGCATTTTAATAATAATAATTGTTTAGTAATTTTGTATTTGATGATTTTGCATTTAATGTTTTACCAAAAACTAAGCGAAACCCGAGTTTTCATTTTTTTCACCCCTGCTATGATCCAAAGCTTTTCGAGTGACTTTATGCGATTTGTTGTCATTCAACCCATTTTTCGTTTTTAAAGCGGTATGGCACGTGGTTCTGAAACATATGCAGGATAATTGCCTTCCCATGTAAATCGACATCCATACTGTTAGAAAGTGCACATCATGTAACATAAGTTCATGTAGATATATGGGCGGTTGTCCAGCACGCATTTCTAAACCACGCGTCATACCGCTTTAAAGTTACCGTTGTCCTGTTTAGGTTCCGATCAGTGCCGGAGGTGATTTCACTTATTCTGTGGCAGCAATAGACATGACCGGAGAAACACCATCTGAAACTTATCAGTTTACGATTTTGCACAACGGTGAGCCTTTGAATGATTAAATTCTTATGTATATTAAGGTTGTCGCTTAAAAGAGGTATAACACCCTGTTTTTGAAACGCATTGTGTGCACCAGCCTTCTAATGCAGCATATACAGATGGGCATGAATTAGAATAAAAATCGCGCTAAATTCGAGCAATTAGTCTAAATACGTAAGATCAGTTGCCCAGGATGAGTTTCAAAAAACGGTCTATTTCGCTTTAAAAACGCAATTAATTATCACACAATTGCAGAGCTGAACTGCTCCGGTGAGTGTTCAAAGGGTGGCGGTGTTCCACTGTGCTACTATGGAGCATTTGGTCGCTTGGAACAGTTTTTGGATGACGCAGGACCGCATTGTCAATGTTTTCATGGATATACCGGCACGCAATGTGATAACACTGGTATGAATTACTTGTTGTATATGTGTGCGTGTGCGTGTGTGAATATATGTGTGTGTGTGTGTGTGTGTGTGTATCTGTGCGTGCCTGTGTGTCTGTGTGCGTGCGTGTGTGTATGTGTGTGTATGAGTGTGCGTCTTTGTTGTATTCTTTTGGTACATATATAATATGATAGTTTTAAAAGAAACAACTAGAACTTTTGGAACTGTATCATAGATTATTGGTGCACATATGATATGATATTGACAGATGTATACAATACTACAATACTACAATACTATATTCAGATACGTGTTCTGGCGAGAAAACAGTAGAATCATACGGTGGATTGGACTGGACGGAGACACCTGTGGGTTGTTTACAAATTTTAAGTTTTTTTCTAAGTTTTGCTACTTGCAACTAAACATCGATACTACTCCCTGAGCCTTGAATTACTGTTCAAATTTTCCTGACTTTTCCATTTTTCAAACGGTCGCAAAAAGGCGGCGAAACTTGTTGCAAGTGCCAGTCGTAACCCCACCCCGTTAAAGCCGTATAGCATCCTGTTTTTGAATCGTATGCTACACGCCGTATTCCCATGTAGTATATGCAAATAACTGTGCGGTTCCGCATAATTTCTTAGTCAAATTATATCAATTTGCACCCAAAATATAGGAATGCAACTGTGCAAAATACGCTTCAAAACAGGCTGTTAGATCACTTTAAAGCAGTATTGTACCTGCTTTGGGAAATTCCTATGTATCCTATGCATATTTTTGGTGCCCGTCCGCTTCCGGCGCCAAGTTTACATAAGATAAAGAGGATATGCGTATCTTATGCAAATTTCCCTAAGTAGGCACAACACTGCTTTAAAGATCAACGCGTCTCTATGATTACACCATCCCTTTAAAGGTCAACCAATCAGTGTCGGCTCCGTGTCCGTACAACCATGATGGCGAGGCGGTTCTCAGGCTTTGTGCCTGGGACGTGAATCTTGGTAGAGCTGTTTGGAACACACCACAGAGAACTGACAAATGTCTACCACAGGTAATATACTTGAAATCCCCTTTTGCCGCGGCAAGCCGGCGCTTCTGCCGCGACGATCTGGCACATAATGTGCGCGCCAAGCAAGTTCCAGGTTTATTTTTTTTTCTCTCATTCCACTAAAAAAACTATTACGATTTCAGCCCACGTCGCGCGATCATTCTTTTTTTTTCAAATGTGTGATAAATCAATGCAAAAAATTCATACGTCGAGTTGCGGTTATGAATATTTGACATACTTTTGAAACTTTTCATTGTCCATTCTTATGCGTTTAAACACACATCTTTCTACGAATGTTTCTTGTTCTACGAGAAGCTGGATTTCATATAGCCTATTCTTTTTCACCTAGTATTTTTGGTTACATGACGCTTATCTCCTACTTCTTTACGGATAAACCTTTTTTTGCGGTAAAGTACTGATTATCCTGTCGGATATTGTTTTTTCCTATTATAGTTCACGCGACCGGTTGATTTGTCAAGGGTCTCGGAAAAATAAGAAAAAAAACACACACGCAACTTGCACTTTTAATCTAAAATACTAGGAGATGTATAATCGTAAAGTGGGAATCATGTCATGCAAATCATTACTATAAACCATTACTAAAAGGCTTTATAAAGTGTGGGTTTAAAACACAACAAGGAAAAATTGCCCAGAAAAGAGCCACGAAAAATAAATGGTTAGTTTGTAATGATATACCGATATAATTACAGTAAAGAAACGGAATCAAAGTAAAACTATGCGTCAGCACAGCATCCAAAAAGAGGGTCCGCCACAGGGACGCGGCGCACCTCCTCTAGGAAGCATGGCAGAAGTGCGTGAACGCCAGTTGGTGCACCAGAGGTGGCGCAGATGTGGCGAACCTACCGCGCCTCTCCTAGCGTCTGCGAAGCAGGCGCATCAAATGGAATCAAACACTTGTGCACCCTAGAATGGATGCGTTACGTCCCTGTGGGGGCCCTCTTTTTGTGCGCGGCGATGGCGCGTAGTTTCATCAGTGGTGTGTTACAGCTATATTGTGTAAAGGTAGTACGGAAACAAGCATGAACAATAAATTAAATTTTAAATTCAGATCTCCGTTCTAACACATCTTGGTATGATTGGGACGTTTGCTGAAAAAGCGGATTCGACTTCGACGGTTCATACAGGTATATATGCTACATTACATTCAGTAATAGATTCCTTGATACATTTACTTTTAACATCCACGTCGCTTTCTACGTATTTGACCAACTGTTCAAGAAGCGTTCTAAATGAAACACTACAGAAATTGCCTTCCATTTAGTGCTCGAGTTGCGCAAAATGGCACACTAAGCTGCATATAATACCTACTTCAGCCGACTACTGTAGACTTCAGCTGTCCAGGACACAGTTCAGAAAACATGCGCCATACCGCTTTAAAATGAATTTTCTTATATTGTGCTTACAGTGGTGCGCTTCCTGCGCAAACTGCTCAGCGTGCCCGCGTTCTCCAAAAATGTCTCTTCTCCCGCACATTTCGACCAGAAAATCGCCGAAGAAGCTATACAAGTGGTCAATTCTGTGTTGCGAGTCAATATATCGTCACTTAAGGGAAACACTACTTACGCTCAGGTAAGTGTGCCACAGCTTGGACTGCGTAAGCTTCGAGGATCACTTAATTTTTTGAGATCTGCGTGTTCAAACGACTGTAACAACCGAGCTAACGGTCTTCGTTGACTGAATCAAAACAACGGCATAACACCCGGTTTTGGAGCGTAGTTTGGACAACGGATTCCTATGTAGTGTATGCAACTAAGTGTGTGATACGGTGCGATTTTTGCAAGCTTGCATACAGCGTATTGAAATACAGCTTCCAGCTTAAGTTTCAAATTTATCGGCCGTTATACCGCTTTGAATGTTTCAGTATATTTAATTTTTCGTGAGCCTGACCTTATAACATCGTGATCAGTCGTGTTTGGTTTATCTTTGGGAAAATTGTTTTCCTTCGGTGTAACGCTAAGCGCTGTCTGATCTCATTAGATAAAATGAAAATAGGGGTAAAGCTGTATAAAACACGTTTCTTTACAACGTCCGATTTGGCTTGAAAGTGGGACACCGTACCACTAATTAAATTAGGAATATATTTTGATAAGGATGTCTAGCACTTCCTCATCGTATTATTTTTCACACAAAGTTCGTCCAGTAATTCGTCGATAATAATAATAATATGGCCTATTGGAAGACGATAAATAAAACACAAAAAGATCATGCAGAGTAATAATGGACAACTAATGTCAAATGTCAACCAACAGGAACCCTAAGACATGGTTCTTCACAAGGCATGTATACTTCACAACGTAGTCATTATGGAAAAAAAATTACTTCCTTTACGAGTGCTTTCAAGAAAACAAATGACATTGTAAGATTTCCATGAATGTGATTACACTGTATAGATAACATACCGAGAGTTCATGATAGTGAGGATGGCTTAAAGCGAAATACCATGCGAAATTTTGAAACGCATCGCGGATAATTGAATCTTACGTATCTACGCAAATCTACTCGAATTTAGCTCGATGTTTCTTTCTAATTTATGTTCAATCGCATAAGGCGCATAACTATGCTAGTGTTCTTGAGGCGTTTCAGAAACCGGCCGGTATTTCGCTTTAACCTATCACGTAAAGGTCTCACAATATACAATATAGACCTGACATGATATTACCGATTCTCTAGCGAAAAACAGTGCCTTGCGGAAAATTTATGGAAGAAACGGTCGACATAAGAAATGTCGCTATGTCGCGTTGCGTGTCGTGATTCCTCCGATACTTCTCACAACAGCATAAACAAGAAAATATTATTTCAGGAGGAAATGTGGTCCGTCCTAAAAGAGTTCGCCACCCGTCTTCCAAGTCCTTTCTCGGTCTCTTCACCACTAATGGGACTCACGTTACGGTGGGTTTACCTGTATATTAAAGCGATATAACACGGGGTTGTAATGCAGCTACTTGAGACGTGTTTCACAAAACGGCCGATATTTTGCTTTTAATATTTATTGCGGGTCCCACACGTTGAAATTGAACGTTTCCCTGTTCCCAATTTCCTCTACATAACAATCGTCGTTCATTGAGCTTAAAATTAGCGAAAACGTGAAAAAATGTCTTTTTTTTTCTTGTTTACAACATTTTTTTCTGAGTGGGGATAAGGATTCAATTTCCAATTAGCGTTGTTCGTCAGCCAATTATCGCAAAGTTCACACGCGCTTTAGCTTAGGGCTAAGGCAGCTTACAAGTTATAATCTTACATGCGCTTCCTTACAAAAAATATATATTAATTTTCTTTTGAATTGAAGTTGCATGGTTCTTTGCAACGCTTTTAGAAAGAAAATGAGTAAGCTGTTTACGTATGGGAAAGCGGTTTCTTATTAGCAGGTAAATAACTGAGAACACACGAATTGAGCGAACATCAAGTTAAGAAGGTGGTTACGAAGCATGGCCCATAAAAGTAACCATCAGCCTGGTAGTGTAGCGGTAAGCTATACATGCAGCCACGGATTCAATTACCCCAGTCACCAGTGGTTATAGCTAAAAGAAACGTTTAACTTGGTTTCGGTAACTGCGTCGATTATATAGTGCTGGACATGAGCCGCGCTGAAAAATTACCCTGCGCAGTAAAATGGGTAACCCCAAAACGGAACGCGGTGTTTTTTTCCGTTCTACTCTTTTTACCTTAAAATTTCAGGGCGTCACCCTGGTTGTCCGGAGCTGACAATATTAAGAGTATGGTTGGTGGATCGTGCTATGTGAAGGTAACCTTACCTTACTACAGTCAACTTATCTTACTCATCGTTTTGGTTAACTTACCCAAGTTTGAGGTAATTACCCGGTTTTTGAAAAAAAACGCACCGTGGGCAACTGAATTCTTACATAGTTATGCTAAGTTACACGAATTTAGCTCGATTTTTATTCTAATTTATTTTCGTTTGCATAAGTTGCATAATAATGCAGGTGTACTTGATATGTTTCAAAAACCGGCCTTTGTTTCGCTTTAATTTCATGTTCCATATATATTTTAGGTCTCCACGGTTCAACGCGACAACACGCTTCGCTCAGTGTGCATGCAGAACGGGACACTCTTCCAACTGGTAAGAACTATTTATTACGTTTTCAACTCGAAGCCCGCGCAGTCGCTGCGCACAACGGAGCCCGCCTACGCAGGGCGGTGGACGTCTTTTTGTGCCCGGGGTGAGCGCAATGGTACCAGAATAGGTGTACCGTTACTGCATGTGAGGCGCATTTGATGTGCGCCTGCCGTCCTCCATCCAACAAGGGCCCGAAGTAGCAAACTGAAAGGTTTTCGCGCACACGTGGCGCACACGTTTGCGCACCTAATTGCGCGGAGCAGGTTCATAAGAGGTACGAGATCAGGGCATAATTCAGAAAATCCATTCATTTGCTGAGCTCCCTTTAATACATACAGTTTTGCCAAACTTGTTATTGGCGTCCCACAAAAGCTGCGTATAAGTACACTGTACTAAATTCAGTTTTTGCCGACAACAAGAATCAATTAAATAAAGTTCCGACAAAAAAAAGTACGCGCATGCGCACTAGCGCACCTAACACCATAAGCCTTGGGCTATAGTCGGATCATCCACTTTTTACTTTATGCTAATAGTATGCTAATGAGGCCGCGTACAATGTAAATCGCCCGAACTGCAGTTGTTCCAATCAACAAAGTGGTATTTGCATAAAATATCGGGTTAGTTAAAGCTGTACGCAAATAGAAAATGTTAATCTTTGAGTTTGTGGTACGCAAGTACGGCCAAATATTCATTGCAAGAATACAATCTTCCAATCTTACATAATAGCATCCTATGTAAAAGCGAACACCCGGTTTGGGATGTTACAGCGAAATACCACCCTGTTTGGGATATTAAAGCGAAAGACCGCCCGGTTTGAGATGTTAAAGCGAAATAACACCCGGTTTTGGTTTTTTTCTTTGCTCAAAAAAAGTTGATACTCTTAAAACAACATAGAAAATAGAACAAATAAACTCAATATATAGAACAACTACTCAAAATTTGAATTTTGTATTGAAAATTTGACAGTGGTTTACACACACCCTATACATTGCCAGGGCTTTTACAGACCAATAATACTAACTCACAAGGAAGAAAGCAAAAAAGGCATAAATATGTACAAATTCACAGGAATAAAGCTGGTCTCCGCTCTATCAAAAGTGAAGCCTATGTAAAAACAATATATACGCGCATTTATACGTAGTATATTTAAAGCGAAATATCGGCCGGTTTTTGAAACGCATCTCAAGTACTTGCATTTCAATGCATCTATGCAAAGTGGGGTCTAGTTTTTATTCGAATTTTTGCTCATTTGAATATGCTGCATAAGAAAGCAGGTGTACGCAAAAAAAAAGTTTAAAAAACCGGCCGGTATTTTGCTTTAAGTTAATTTACAACCATTTTCTGGAAAACTAACCATTTATTTATTTAGGTTGATAGTCAGAACCCGATTCTGAGCCTGGAAACAGATGTTCCACTGCGGGGTTCATTTGCGAGAATCACATTTGGTTTGAAGCCAGTCCGACATAATATCTCGGACAACTACACATGCGTATACTGGGATGATAGTGGTACAGTATCGCTTTTGAAAGTAACTTGTGGTTTTCAATGAGTAATAATAAAGAAAATAGTCTTCAAAATGATGATCAATAGGAATCATATATGAAGAAAAGGATCATCTATTGAATGATAGTAGATGAAAATTGTGACGTGAAGAATTCAAAGATGTGCACAAATAAAGGTCATGAAAAAAATGACACCCCGTTTCGACCCTAATCGTATACGATAAGTTTGTGGCTTTTCATTGTTCTCTGTTGTTCACTGTTGGTTCAATGTAGTGTTCAAATTGTTGGACTTACATAGACTTGAGTAGGATTGCAGATGACAAATTGCTCAACATCTACAGCCTATGATTGACCATGTAACACTACTCACCAATTATTCCCCAATAAATTTCCACTTAATTTACAGCGAAATACCGGTCAGTTTTTGAAACGCATCGTGGACAACTGTACTTACGTATCTATGCTAACTTACTCGAATTTTTCTCGTTTTTTTATTCTACTTTACGCTCAGGTGCATAAGCTACATAAGAATGCATGTGTCCACGATGCATTTCAAAAACCGGCCGGTATTTCGCTTTAATATTAATAGATAATCTGAAATGTTTAGAAAACGGATGGTCAACACGCGGTATTCGACGGATTTCAACAAATGATCACGGTTTTGTCGTTTGTGAGACGACGCATCTCAGCGTTTTTGGAATCCTACCCGTAAGTAATTTTGTGAGCAATACGTAAAATAAGTAGCGTGAGCAAGTAGGTTACGTATTTAGCGTAAGTCACGTAATTAACAAAGCGTATGTAACGTGAGTAAACCGCGTAAGTAGCCTCGTGTAAGCAACGTAAGTAATCAATTGCAGCAACATCAATGCACATACGTCGACCTAATTAGCTAGGTATTATTTAAGTTTAATTTTCAGCTTCAGTAGATATAGATAGCTTTAAATAAATAAACCTGTTACGCTACAAGAGAGGGTATTTCAATGGAGTGTTTCCATTTGATCGCAGAGCTCCTAAGCAGAATAGGCGATAAGTTCCAGATGACAAATTTTTCGACGCCTTCGCGAAGTATTGCCCATCTCGCCGGGTGGTGGTTTCAAAGCCGTCACTGGCCAGACTGGAACCCGGGTCGAGTGCGTTAGAGGCGAACGCGCAAGCCATTGGACTACATATTCATGTTGTATTATAACTTATCACTCCATAAACCATTTCAGGAAAGCATGTTCCTTCAAGGTTCACCATTTCTCCGCGATTTCGGTGTCCTACTGCCTACTGTAACTTCACTTATTACCATTGTTTGCACCGTTTTCCTGCTCTTCTTGGCAGCTGTCCAAAAGTGAGTGTGACATCATGAAAAAAAAACTTTAATAATTTAGGCTGCTAATAAAAAAATAGAGTATAACAAGAACTTCCAACTAAGGAAACATGACTTGTTACAGACGCGGTCTCGCAGAAACAATCACATAAAATTCACAGGAAAAAAAAAACTTTTCCACATGCTTTTATGTGTTTTTCCTGTAGTTTTTCTCCAATCGTTTTTGTTGTTTCAGGGGACGTACAGTCGACTTTCCGCTCCTTTTCTTCCTTTTCTTCGTCTTTGTTATACACTGTGTGCATCTGCTACTGCTCATTGGACCGCAGGTTAGAAAAACTAAAAATTTACGGCAACTGAACAGTAGTTACGGTAATTAATGATCTACTGGATCAGGAAGCCATTGTGATGGATTTATTATATTTATCGATTTATTCGCTGCCATTTTTTTAGATTGGCGATCCGTTCATGCTCTCACCAGCGTTACATCTCGTCTTCCAGTTTTGCGTACTCTCAGTGTCTGCATGTCTCTGTCTGTTGATCTGTGCTCTGCACTCTTTCCTTTCAAATCTTAAAGAACAACCGGTAAGCTTTCTGTGATTGTGTGACAGCGGTATAACATCCGGTTTGTGAAAGGTATGTTAGACATCTTCATTATCATGTATTGTATTCAAATAGCAAACCGCTCAATCACTCATTGTCAGAATATTTCACAAGCTTCAAAAAAGGCATGGAAGTATGACCAACATACGTTTTAGAAAGGGGGTGTTATACCGCTTTGACTGACTGACTGAAACATATGTTTCCATTTGCATACAGGCACCAAAGAGTTGCATAGAATACATAGGATGTGCGTATCATATACAAATTTCTCAAAGTAGTTACAGTACGGTTTTAAGCATTGTTAAGCAGAATGACATGTGGTTTTCTTCGACACTCTCATGTATTTTTTGCATATATTTCACAGAATAGGCACAGGTTGCGCATAATTTAGCATTTAACACGGGAGTGTTTTTGCCAAACAAAAGATTCACAAATGCATTTTTTGCGCCTTTTCAAGCACAACTAATATTATATGCATCCAGTACAAAAAATGCATAGTGATTACGCAAACAAATTCCAATTAGCGCGACTCTGAAAACTCTTCAAAGAATGTAATTTGTACCTAATGTGAAGCACGTTTTCCATGGTTTTTGCATTTTTTTTTATATAAGATGAAAGTGAGATACGTGGAAATTGTTTCAAATTTGCAAAATGTAGTGATTGCTCATGGGGTTTCAAAGTTTCAATGTAAGGCAAAAAAACATGATTTTTGCTTCCAAGTAGAAGTATCGAATGCGCATCTCGTGTACTTTTGCATACACCTTTTAAAGTTCGCCACATGATAGAAAACGCATCATACTGTAACAAGACGAATACTGTAAAACTATAAAAATATACTATAAAACGAAAATGCACAGTTTATTTATGCACGCTCGAAAAAATAGTCCCGTGGCTACCTGCCAAGGGACCATTTTTTGGCGGTCTGTAGATATTATCGTGCAGTGCCAATCTACGGTAAATTTTCCAAAATAATTGGAAGCAAAATCTGGCAATTTTTGCCATACATTGAATACCCATCAATCTTGAACATGAAAAGCGAGATGTAAACCAGATTTTAGGCAACAGTTATAATGAATATACTGGGAAGAGATGTGCATTATTAATTGTCAGAAATTTATTTATTTATTAAATACACCAAAAGGTGTGCATCCGAGGATGAAAGTTAGAAACGAACATACAAACAGAAACAGATGACCGATTTGATTAGCAATGAGATTTGACATTCTGCATTTGGAATATTGTTGCAAAGGAATAAAGCCAGTATTTTTGTTTGATTTACCGGGGGAGCCCAACCCTAAGGCCATTGTTAAAGAAGATTTTAGACAGTATACATATAATATAACTGTGACTCAGATCCAACTAAGCGGCGATTACCGATAAATTTGCGCATTTTCGCCCCATAGTGGCAAGCCCGTGGCACACCTTATGGTCCTAACTGGGTGCTTGAACTATCGTCCAAACATATTTTTTTAACTTTATTTTAGACAAAAGATGAAGAACTGGAAAATTGTTGCTCTCGGCCCGCTTTAACGACCTTCTTTGGAATCGGTGGGCTTTAAATAACTTATGATTTAGACTTATTATTTGTATGAAATCTATGGTGTTATTGTGTTTGTTTTGTGTTGATCGTTTTCTGATACACATATCGGTCCTGTTAAAGCGGTATAACAGCCGGTGTGTGAAACGGATTTTGGAGACCTGCATTCCTGTATTTATGCTGAGCTCGAATTGTGATCGTTTTTTATTCAAATTATACTGATTTGCATATGTTGCATTGGAATGCAGTTATCTAAAACCCGTTCCCAAAACCGACCGTTATACCGTTTTAAGTTGTATCGTATTCTCCACTAATCACTCAATTTATATAAAAAATAATAATATGTATCATTTAGTGTGTCCCGCTCTGCTCACGTTCACGACGTACTACTTTGCCAATGAGTATAAACACGATTTATCCCGGTTAGCATAATTGCATAATCTTTGGGTTTTATCTAAATATCACATAGCTAATTCCTACACTGAGATTATAATATTATGCTAATAGGATTTGCTTATAAGAAGGAAAGAAAATTGAGAAAAAATCCGCTTTTTATGAAGTAAACAACGCATAACAATGCGTACAAGGAGTTTTTGGTTTATTTATGCTTTGATCGGAGGAAGCCTGGATTATGCGTCTTGCACACAAAAGCTAGATCATCGCATTTACTATGCCGTTAAAAACTGCACAGAAGTCGCAACCCCACAAAAACAAATTTTTAAGCGGACAGGCACACGAACAATTTGCAAGGCTTTACGAAAGGAAAAAAATTGATTCAAACATTTATAGCTGCATAGTAACTCCACATTTGTAGCTAAGCCTAAGCCTAAGCCTAAGCCTAAGCCTAAGCCTAAGCCTAAACCTTAAACGGTCTGGATGTTTACTTTGGTGTGAAGCATTTTGCTAACATTCATTCTATACAGAGTTTTCAATCGGGTCGACTGGCTGTTCTTGGCCAACTACCTATGTCCCGCAGTGATATTTCTGTCGCTTAGCGTCACAGTCGCTATATGGAACCTTGTGATTGGTAGGACTTTCTGTATACGGTATCTTAGCGGCAGGTAGTACCACACAGTAGAATCAATTTACATAGAATACCGTAGCACTAGTGCAGTCACCTCATTGGAAATACACATGCAATGGCGTCTTTAGGAAATAGCTTTCGTATTTCAAGCGTCACGTGAAGCCTGTCAAACAAACGTACAAACAAACTTTGCTTCTTTATATACATAATACAATGTAATATATTTCAGGGTGTTCCATACGCAGTCGGCGGCGCCAAACGAGTGAGCGTTGTTTAGCGTTGTCGCCAGCTTTAGCAGCATCCACTACATCGCTGATAATGATAGCATCGCTAACAGCCACTGTGGTACTCTTCAACATGAGGTAAGCAAAGGCGCATACGGTTTAAAGCGGCATGCCACGTGGTTAGATAAGGTCATCCTTTTTAGTTTATTTAATTAGTACCACTTAAAGCGAAATACCGGCCGGTTTTTGAAGCGCATTTCAACAACTTGCATTCCTATGCATTTATGCAAAGTGGGGTCTAATTTGGGTCTAATTTTCATTATATTTTTTTTCTCATTTGCATATGCTGCATAAGAAAGCAGGTGTACGCAATGTGTTTCAAAAACCGGCACATATTTCGCTTTAACTCCCGCAATGTGTGTTTTCCACCGTCTGTGACGCGTTTCTGTATTTGTGCTGTGCTTAATAAGATTATATTTTTTGTTTCCTCAAATAATTCGCTAATCAGATTCTGAAGTGTACCTCAACTTTTAGCTGCATTTATATTATATAATTAGGTGTTACATTGACCGCATTAAAAGGATAACCATTATAACACCATTTTGTTTATTGATATGTTATTAACAGCTACGAGGTTTCATGATTCGATGGTGCCCTCTAATATCCACAGGAGGAATAAATTACCTCAAACTTGGGTAATTAAACCAACAAAGAAATAAAGTATCTTAAACTTGGGTAATTAAAGGGATAGGGCCACTTGAAATTTCCTCGTTTTTTTGCTATTAATAATACACCGAATGACCGAATAAGGTTCACAATACGTGAACTATAATTCCCAGAACGAGGCTCGCAATGGTCATCGCAGTTTTGACGCCTCACCTTTGTAAAACAACTTGCGTACCGTAGCCGGCGGAAATAGCTCTAAATAAAGAGCCAGAGAGTTAGAGAGAGAGTGCGATGGAGAGAGAGAGGAAGTGTATGTGTGGTCTAAAAAGCAACACATAATTTAGCATGGATTTGGTTATTTATTATTTTTTTCAGAGAGAACTCAGTGCTGGCGACTGTTATGTTCTGCTCGTCGCAGATAACCTACTGCTGCGCAGTTTTTCTATTCGCCGGCTATTTGTTTAGGTAAGTAATTTTCTAATAGACCATCATAAAATGGTAACGGATAATTATGTATGCAATTAGGTGTACGCGTACGGTGCCCCTTCTTCGGCTACTAATTGGCCACTAATAAGCTAACGTAGCTTAGCCTCAAAATCTTACACCCCAAAAATGTCCGTGCGCAGGCACAGAGCACAGAGCACAGAGCAGAAGAACTTGAAATTTTACGAAAAAAAAAAAAGAATTCCAGCTTCCTCTTAGGCTTTTAATAACTTTTCCGTTCCCGATAAAACACAGAAATTTACATAACTCCGGAATACTTTGGGTGGGGTGAGGGGGATCTGGACGAGCTGGAATCGAACCCAGCGCCTTTGGATTACCGGTCTACTGCGTTAACCACTACGCTACCTCCACCCACTACTCCGCTAACTTCTTGCATTTGGCGAATGCGTTCATCGTATCAGATTTAACTACACTACGCATTGTGGTGTTTAGTCGATTTATTCCGCTTTTATCTTGCGTTTTATTCTCTAAAACCGCTTTAACTATATGTATATCCGAGCACCTTGTACATTGCCATATCATCTCTTGGTGTTTTAGCGGACACAATTTTAATGCATTCCTCGGAATATCCTAAATCACTACGATTACTACAATGCGAACGCAATTAGTTGGATTGAATGTATTAAGAAGCATGTATAAGTTCCTGAGCATGATAATCCACATGCGATTAGGAAGTTTGCATGCTGTATGAGCTTGGTGCTCGAGCTGTGCAAACTCGGGCGCGTTTGAAAACTGAAGAATACTTTTTGGAATCCGAAGCAACTATAACTATATCTGCTTGGTTGAAACTTGGAACTTGGAGCCTGACTCGACACACTGTGGTAGCAAATTGGCTTGGTTCATTATTTGTAGTAACTCGACTAGAACTGGCTGGGTACGGTATTCCGCAGAGGTAGATTACGTAAATTTTGGAATATTTTCGGTTCCAATTTTTTGGAATATTTCCCACAGATTCCCATATTGCACCAAATCAGATTGTCCCCAGCCCCAGTCCCAGTTACTTCTAGACATATATCCGCGTGACTTTATCGTAACATTATATGGCATCCATACTACAAACCGCATCATATCAATATATTGTATCTCGTAAGTGTATATCACAAGATCGGCTAGCTCGTAAGTTATGTTATCGTCACTTGTAGCCAAGAGCGAAGGAAAAAACTGACTGAAAACTAGCAAAAACCGCGTGCGTGACATGTTAGTTGTTGAATTTCCTAGCTAATGATAGAGATTTTTGAGATGTGTTTTAGGTCCCAAAGCAGTGAATCCCAGTCATAGTCATATTCAGTATGGCAATATGTAAAGGAATAGTATGTATGACAGTATGACAATATGTAAAGGAAAAGACAGTATGACAATATGTAAAGAAATAACTTTTCTCTCGCGTCTTCACTTCAGAGATGTAGACAACGCTGGCTCAATATTACTCCCTAAACACATACTAATGATATACTTTTACCGCAGTGGTCTATGTAACAGTGCCCTACCAGAGTTGTATCCCCCGACCGATGCAACGGGATCCCTACCTTTCTTTCCCAGATACCCCCCTGGTGATAAAACGTTCATTCCGGGACACCCGGTAAATTCCCGAGGCCATATTCGACGCTGATATCCCCATGGGATGGGGAATTCCCCGTCTTTTTCTCTGCGTGTATCACTTTAGAATGCTACTTTTTGTATAGTTCCCCGAGGGAATTGGAGTGGTGAATATGGACTCTGGAGTATTTTTTTCTTTCGTGAGGAGTCGCCCTGTTAGGTTACACACGTAGATCTGTAATTTTTCAGTTTACACTTTAGCAAGCCCCCCTTCATGAAACAAAATATCTCCATATCCTGTTTTTGCTATCTATTTCTACATAGTTACCGTATACCATTCATATAAATATCTTACATAGGGTTTTCTCTTTTGTAATCCTGTCAACAATTATGTTGACGATGTGGAGTACGGCCAGATCCCGGGTACAGTTTTGGGTTCTGGGTGCATTGGATATTTTGGAATGAAAGAAACATTTTCTAAACTTATGGTTGGACTAGTCATAATGATGATTATGTTACGTAGTCTGGATGTAATCAAAATAAGGGTGTGTTACTTAGACTTAAACTTACAGTATCCAACAACTTGTCAGCATATTGATTTTCCCGTGAGCTTTTTATCCCTTCCTCTGTGTATCATTAGCCACGGCGGTAAACGAAAGAGACGTTTGAAAAGGTTTACAATACAAAAATTTTCAAGATTTTCGTAGGTTCGTGACAATTTTCGCAACTATTTTTCAATATATTTTGTAGTTGCCTAGGTATTCTAACCCGTAACATTATCTAGGCCTAAGATCGTGTACAAAATTTCTTACAATTATGCTTACATACGAATATATATATATATTTTTTGTATTCGGGATACAAAGCAATCCGTGTAAGACGTGTATTTTGATTTTAAGGTGAAATTCAAAGTTGAAAAATATGGAATGATGAATTCTATGCATGGATAACGTAGAGTAGTTAGCCTTCGTATTGAACCCTGAATAGTAAAGAGTAAGTGTTTGCTGAACGCTAAAGCGATATGACAGAGTGATTGTGAAACATAGTTGGGACATCTGCATTCCGAATCCCATGTATTATATGCAAATGTGGAAGAGTGTGGAAGATATACGTTTACAAGTTTGTCGTACCGTTTTTCTGGCTGAGAACGGAGTCAGTGCTTCAAGCTGCATGATAGCCGGTTTTGATACGTATGCCATGCGGACCGCTGTATTCCGATGTAGTGTATGCAAATTAGTGAGCTAATACTGCGCGATTTTTACGCTGGTTATATTAATTTGCATGCGACATATGGGAAGTCAGTTGACCAGAATACGGTTCAAAAACCGGTAGTTATATCGCTTTAATCGTCGGGTGAACAGGGTTTGCCGTTATTTTGCGGATGTAAGTGCGGTGCATACAAACTGTAGGAACTCGTACCGCGGTGGCTCTTACCAAGTTTTAAGTTTCAAAAGTAATTTTTATGAGTTCACCAAGGAAATGCACCGTCCTTTCTAGATCCTTATACTGTAATCCTTATATTTACCCAGTTTTCTGAGTGCCGAACCACGTATCCTACGGATTTACTTCAAGCGTCAGAGACTAGTTTTTTTGTCTTTCAATTTTTTTATATGTTGACCAAGCTTTGAAACAAAGCATGTAACTGAACTCCTATAGAAATAGACAATGTAAAACGAGGCGAAGAGATCAAAGGAGCAAATACGTAATACTTTGTTATCTAACGGAATTAAATAAAAAGCAAAAGAACGAGTGTAGAGAAATTAGGTACTTGGATAAAAACTTCCGCGATGTGCACAAATTTGTTTGAAAACGCAAACAGAGAAAAACTAAACCCAAAAAAAAGAACGATTTTTTCTCTGACTGTTACGTAGAGGCCAACCTTCAAAACCCGTAGCCATATCAAACCGTACCCTTGAACGAACCATGATAGTTGAAAAATGCTTGGTACCATAAATGGGCTCCTTGAACCATTTGCGCCTTGGTGCCAGTTGTACCATGACCATGGCGTTTCGTTTACCGAGTATTGGGAGGGGGAGCTAATTAACTTGCGAGGAATTTATTCTACATATAGTGTGATTTGACCAAATAACAAAGTCGAAGTAGTTAACATTTCATACGAAATACGAGAACCAATTTGATGACGTTTCACCGGTTTTTTTCTCGGGCCAGCCCATTTTGTGACCACTTCGCGCACCAAGTTTTATCGAAAACTGTCACCAGCTGGTCATCAAATGGACACGAACCAGTCACAAACTAGTCACCAAATGGTTTTTCTGGTATGAACCATTTGGTGACGGGCAAACGACGGTTTTTCCGTGGATTCGGCAATTATGTCGTTTCCCCCTCTCATTACTCCCAAACGATTCTAGCTCAGAAGTTTAAAGTCACGTTCATGTAGTCTGCAACGTCACGTTCATGTAGTCTGCAACGTATACGTTCGACATACGTTCGTTCTCAATTTAGCATTTTCCATCAACATTTTACCCAATACTGAACCATTCTAGACATACAATATGGTTATATGTAGTGACTTCTAGACTGACACGCTAGGATAACTACAGTTACGTACAAAATTGAGCCTACGTACTGAGCCAAGTTGTAGTAAAAGTTTGGGAAATCTTTTCGTGACGAGAAGGTTTGTTTGTATAATGTATAATTCGATGCACCGTCATTATGCTACTGGGCCTAAGCGTAGGCCCTAAGTCTGAAAGAGAAAAATTTCGTACAAGAAATAAAGGAATATCTTACGGCATATCATGTTCATGTCAGGACGGCAGAATAGTGTACCAAAGACTTGTTTCACCGATGTCCTAGCAAGGGAATAGTGAACAATCATATTAGATTTTGCATGTAGTGTAGGGTATAGCTGATGTAGTGGAGTATTAAATTCTGATAAAGCAGGCGGAAAATTTTACATCCAAAATTATGGATTTTTGCTTGCCATTTTTGCGAACACGAAAACTTCTGATGTAGAGGAAAGGTTTATTTGGGAAATATGTTGAAGCGAAGTACCGCCGGATCTTGAAACGCATCGTGGACAATTGAATTCCTAAGCATTTATGCTAATTTGCTCAAATTCATCTCGATTTTTTACACTCATTTATGTTCATTCGCTTAAGAGGCACAAGAATGCTGATGTTCTCGATGTGTTTCAAAAACATGCCGGTATTTCGCTTTAACGCAAAAACTGAAATAGATAGCTAAAGGGTGCACAGAAAGAAAGATGGAAACTCGGTTATGGTGCGCATGGTCGAAGATATCCTGTCGAAGACATACCGCCCAGACTTGAACCCGGGATGCATTAGCTAGAAGATCGAGTGTTCACACTGCGCTATTGAATATTTTCATTTTCAGGGTTCGATACCTCACGGAAGTTGAAGTTGACGGTGAATCCACACGAAGCCTGGAACGAAAACGCGACATCTCGAGGGCACTATTGGAACACGTAGACACAAAACTCCCCAACTACGTATGTTTCCGTTCAGTTCTCGATTTAAAGCAATATGACACTTGGTTTTAAAAAGCAGATGTTTGAAAAATTGTGCTCATACGCGTATGCTTCTACATATTGCACTGCATTTATACTATACTACATCTTGCTGGCTCCCTGGAATCAAGTGAACCAAAACGATAAAATTTATCGATAATAGCAATTTATAAATAAGAATCAAGCAGTGACCATTGTCAGAAAAGTCGATAGATAACTCTAAATCAAAATTTGCTTCCTTTCATTTCAGGGAAGCGACATATCCAGTATTCGATCCGATTCTGGCCACTTTTTGAGTTCACTCACCAATAATTTGTACGAGCGACAGCCGATGGTCAGCATAGTATGAGTATGAAGCCTTAGCCTAAGCTTAAGCCTAAGCCTAAGCCTAAGCCTAAGCCCCAAACTTCAAATCTCGATTTCCCCCAAACATCTCCTTTTCCGTTTAGTCGTTAATCTGTTCTCATAGAGCGTATAGTCCACTATTCAAACGAAACCGTTTTTCTGTACCCAACTGTCTGGGACAAAATTCTAAATATGTGTATTATATTCATATGGTTGAGCAATTCTTCTCATCATGCATCTTTTGTATACCCACAAAAAAAGCTTTAATCTATCTTTTGAAAACATTTCTGCCCTATTCGGTATGATACGTGAAAAATTAGAACTACATTATTAATTTATTAATAATATGGTTATTAATATATTAATCTGCCTATAAAGTAACATTTAGACCTCGAATAGATTATAGAATTGGGTAAAAAGTTATTGAAAATCATTTTTCTTCCAAAGGCTTGAGACAAAATATATAGGAGATTAATAGGAAGGGCTAAATTTGTTCACGGCTTCTTATTTTTTCCCCTTTTAATTTGGTTTTTATAGATTTTTTTGGGAATGTCAGGAATTTGGAGATATTTCGGTCTTATTATTCTTTTTTTTATTGAAACAAGAGTGTAGATAAGTTTAAGACAGTTTGTCAAGGAGAAAATTTGGTTTATTGGTACAGTAATCGAATATGTATACCAAATACGGTAAGTAAGAATGGACCCTCGGGAAGTGAAGTTCAAGAACTCGTAAAATCTGCAATTCTGTGGCTGCATTTCTATGTAACTTACCCGCTAATCTTCAGGAATTTTTCACACTTTACGTAAATAATAATTGCAAAAAAATGTTAAAACATGTGCCAGTTTTTCTTGTCACACCAAGTTCGAATTCAACGTTCGGCCGCTTAAAATTTACAATGAAAAGATTGTAGAGATAAATCGGCGTCTAGATACTCATGAAAACAAATGCTCTCCTAATGTGATGGTGCTGTACACTATCAGACTATCACACAAAAAATAACCACTTTCCCCCTTGCCTGTAAATCTTTAAACGTGAAGCTTGGAGTGCAAGCGGCAATCTTACCGCGTACATGCGGCGTGGAAGAAAGCGGCGCGCCGCTAGTCCCTGGCGTGCAAATTGCGACGGGAAGTTGCGCCGGGAAGTTGCGGCTTGTACACCAAGCTTCGTCAGTGATTGCCGATTCGCTATACCGGTGTTTTTTCGTGTTGTTCTTGTCAGCTTATAAATAGCACCTTCCCGTAGCTTCCTTTAGTCGTGTGTATTAGCAATTGTGTGCTTCATTAAAGCGAAACAGTAGCCGTGTTTTTGACTCCAGTACCTGCATTTCTATGTATTTATGCAAGGAGGCGTCGAAGTGGGATCGATTTTTTATGCTAATCATACTCATGGGAATTCGATTCGATTCGATGCATGTAAATGGTGTAAAAGCAGTTATTTGACATAAGTTTCAAGAACCGGCAGTTATTTCGCTTCAATGAACGTTTGCCTTATAAAAATTTGAACATTGAACTTTTCATATTTGACCTTTGGTAACATTAGTTCCGCACTACACGAAACGTCTTTCAAAATCAATAGTATAAAGGAATTCAATATTTTACATTGCTACCGTTTATAATTCAAGATTGAGCAATGAGCACTTTTATTCTGATCTCCGTTCTACGTTGAAATGTAGAACGCTCCGGCTTTTGTTTTTATCGTCAGTTCTTGGCATTTGTCGATGTACTTTAATTTCTGCATAACATTATTTTCTTACTTCTTTATCCCTATTTTTATCTCATACATTGATGTTTACTTTCAAAATTGCTTATCCTTTTTTTGCATTTGTTTTATACTGATACAATTAATTTTACACTAGTATATGAGACATTTTACTATGGACATTTGTTACTGATGCTGTACATAAAATTGTGTTTTACTGTGATATTATGGTAATAAATCATTGAAATAAGCATTGTTTAAATTGAAAATGCGTCAACTGTTGTTCTAGTACGTTAGCAAAGAGAGCCACGGCACCATACCCAAGGAAAATAGTTGCAGCGGTACATCATAACGTATGTTGGGAAACACAAAGTGAGGGAAACATGGGCGATCCCTCCCTCCTGGCCCTAGCCCGAAGACGTTGAGCAATTTGTCACCTGGAACTCGTTGCCTACTGTTCAGGACCTCTGCGGAACAGATCATAAGCAAAACATTGAATTTGGACTTGAACCCGCTTGAAAGGTGCAAGCTCTTGTAGCACGACAGACTTATTTAAACTCAGCATGTGTATGTATTTCTGCCCATATTTCTCTGGGATTTATTTCGTTCTCAAACGTGTAGGTAGCCCATGATTTGAGCGGTAATTCGGTCTTCACAGCCATGCATGATATACATACCGACGTTGTTCCAAAACTTTTTACGTGGGTCGAGTAGTGACTGAGCTTCTAAAATTCCTAGAAAAGCTCATACGATTCTTTAAAAAAAAATGAACCCTGGATACCATTACAAATAGAGAGAGAGGGAGAAAGAGGGAGAGAGCGAGACAGAGACAGAGAGATATTTAACGGAGATACTTTGCACTATCATCATGAATAGTTTGGTTCTATCTTTTTCCTGTTGGAGTTTAAGAATGTTTGATTCAAGATCCTCTCTACACGAATTATGACGACTTGTTTCGCAGGAGAAGTACGCGACGAGTTCCAGAAGACCAATTACTCGAAATCTGCAGGCTACAAGACAGCAACAACTACAAAGTTCCCTTGCCTTATCGGCTTACAAAGATGTCTGGGACTGGCTCCTGTGCTGAAATCTCGGCCCGTTTCCAAAAAAGGACTGCAGCCCTTTTTCCCGATGAAGCAAAAAGGCCGCGCATCATTTCATTTCGACCTAACAATAAGAAATAGGTTTGTTCGAACCAACATCTTTAGCATTCATGTTTTTATAAAGTTGTTGTCTTTATGCCCTAAATTAATAACATTTCCGATCTTTACACCCAATTTAGCTTAAAAAAATCCGGAACTAGTTAAGAAGCCTATAGATACTTGGCATTTACACTATATAATTTACTAAATAATATTTTAGGTAAAAAGTAATTTTTCCAGCTATGTAGTTCAAACATTATAGGTAAGCTGTAGATACAATCGACAGCTTATTTTAGGAAAAACTAATGAACTTAAACTATACCCGCGTTCCATTTTTTCTAGCAACTTGTAGCAAATCGCATGAAAAACTACAATGCGGGATTAATTTTTTCAAACAATTATTTTCGTAAATAGAGAAAAAGTTTGGCACAGATCAGTTTCAGTTCACAAGTGATACAAAGGAAACGTGTTTATCTGATACAGATATCAGATACAAAATGGCTAGCACACTTGCCTATGAAGCACGCAACCAGAGTTCGGTTCTGGCCCGTGGAAGCTGCAAAACTGGGTTATCAACGACATAGTTCAGATTGGTGCAGTGGTTAGGATGTTTACCTCCTACACACACAACTAGAGTTCGGACGTGGCCTAAACAAGCCAAACAAAAACCACTCCGGTGAATGTTTCCTGAACGCCATATTCTATTCCAAGCCTCTTTAAAGGGACAGGCCCACCGATATAAACCTACGTTTATTATTTGTTCATAATTCATAAAAAGGGTATTTATTATAATATATACAAACTAAATATTATTCAGATTCACCATGGGGAAGTTTTTCCTGTGAGCTTTCCTTACAGAAGGTACCGTAGACAGGTCATTGCACAATCATTTGCATACACACCTTTGATGTGGATATGCAAACGACTTAACTTCCCTTTCCGACAAAGGTGTGTATGAAAATGACTATGCAAATAACCTGTCTACGATACCTTCTGTAAGGAAAGCTCATAGGAAAAACTCCCCCATGGTGAATCTGAATAATATTTAGTTTGTATATATTATAATAAATACCCTTTTTATGAATTATAAACAAATAATAATCGTAGGTTTATATCGGTGGGCCTGTCCCTTTAAAGCAGTATTGTATATACTTTGGGAAATTTGATGCAGGAAGCTTCGGACGGCACCAAAAATTTGCATGGCTCACATAGGAAATGCGTATCACATGCAAATGCAACTTTCCCAAAGCAGGTACAATACTGCTTTAGGGGATAGTGTGCTAGTACTAACCTGGTTTCAAAGTCTAATAAATTTCACCCTTAGCCAACCTTTGAAGGCTTAGGCTTAGGTGTCGCTCCGCCCGGTGACAAACTTCATAACACGGCGTTAGTCTTGCAGGGTTGCAATTTTCTACTGTTTTCTGTGGCCCTGTAGTTTATGCATATGCATACGTATTTTGATTTTTTGAGAAAAAACTCCCCAAGTGCTCAAACTCGTTCCCATTTATAAATGCTCATTTGTTTCGTTATGCACACCTTCTTGACATAATAAATTATTAGAAGAGGTTTCGCTATTATGGCTAATGTCACCCTCTTTTCAAAAATGGCGTCGAGAGTTAGAAGTTAGACATGAAAAAGTAGTTTCGCCCTTTATCCCATAAATCCTACCTATTCACCATATTATAATAACCTCTTTTTTCCGCCAGACGCTTTTCATTTTTCTCTGTTTGTCGGACTCCGAGATTAGTGCCCCTTAATATTCACGCATTTGATTTTTGTACTTTTTTTTTGCTCTACTTTTTTTAGCGGATATATTCATATATTTTCTCCGTCCCATTATCCGTTTAGAAATTTTGTAGGCTTTCTTGGAGTTGGGCCTTTTTCGGGTAATGCTAAATCGCCTTACTTTGGTTTCGTCTTGAGTTCTGAAAATTGGTATAACACGTAGTTTGTGGAACTGCTGTGCGCGAAAATGGCGCATAATGGAACATAATTTGCATATAATACATGGGACTAATTTGCATACAATACATGGCACTAATTTGCATATAATACATGGGCTTATCAAGGGGCTATATGGTACAATGACTGGCCGCTCGCTTTCAGACCTCCAACTAGGTTGGCCATGATCCGTGACAACGACAAACCACCCGGGAAGCACGATCTGCATTCCTTGCCCTGAAAATGTACGGGCGGTGTGTACAAAGCGCAGGAACGCATTCAGTGTAAGATGACGACTGAACGCTTACTAGGAATTCCTTGTTCACGATATCGGTATTAGCCGACACACGTGCAATTTAATTTCTCATCTGAAACGCGTGGTTTACTCAGGACATGTGGAACAAATTTTGAGCAAGTTTTGAACGAACTGTACACTGTATTGATACGCCCTTGAATAAAGGAACACGCTCTTGAGGCGCATACGATTAAAGATAATGCAGTGTCAGCTCCAGTGGCCGTATGCACGAACGGTCCGGGACGCTCCCACCCTACCAGTGGGAGGTGAGGGAAAGAGAGGGAGCACACGAATCAGAGGCACACGGAGACAAAGTCTCCCATCCTGGGAGGTTCCCGCTGTTCGTGCATACGGCCACATCATAGTTTTCACAACGTTCCTGGACAGTTTCTACTTTCTAGTAGATCTCTTAAAACCAAATGACACCTGGTTTTGCAACGTTTGCTGTGCAGCTGAATTCCCACGTATATTGTGCCAATTTTTTTGCCCAATAACTTGAACTTTTGAACATACATACAAACTGGCGTATATTATAATAGACGCCAGGTATACATAATCATAACTGGAGATTACATAAATGTGGAGATTAAAAAGACTTTTTGCCGTTTGAAAAACTGAGACTTTGGATGTACAAAGATTGTCGTATATTTCCCATCTGATTACATGATTAGTCCGTTTATATACATAAAGTGCAGACATGTGATGATAAGAAAAAGTGCAGACGCGCAGAATAGTACATATAATCTGTATAGATAAATTACAACTCTTTGGAATCTATTCAAAGGAATCACGAGAAGTTTTTTGCAAATTTAAATGCATTGGATGCTTATTGGACTCTTTGAAAGAGTGCATCGCTGTGGGACTTTAATTTTTTAAAGAATTATGTACTAGTACCGCAATACCGTAGAAAATGAGATATAAATGCGGTACACTGTGGCGAATAAAGTGAGGATGAGGCCCCTATGGTGGTGAAAGCAAAAATACGGTTCCTGTCGGGGACGCACGACGGTTAAAGGGAAGATGTTCCCATTTTTTTGAAGTTAAGCAATATTAATATGCTTCCCATTAAGGAAACAACAATGCTCGTCCTAAGCAAATTCATTATCTTTATTCAGCATATCTTTTCTTTGGGACGTTGGGGTTCGACGGTTGTACGTACCATGACCACAACCATTTCTAAAGATTGGTATTCTCCATAGTTCAAAAAAACTATACTCCGGATGCGGTCTAATAACTATAAGATTAACTAAAACACCGATCTTTTTGTTGTTAATTGTACAGTTATGCTGCGCAGGGCAGGAAATCGGCTTTGCCTATTTTGGGAAATACAAGTCGCAACTACAAATGTTTTTTTTCCTTATTATGTTTGCTGTTGCGGCTTCGCATCAGTGACAACGAGTTTTGCTTGAAGCTAAATGTTTTAGAAAACTATCTTAAAACCGTTCTGATAAGAAAGATCCAGAATGGACACACACACACCACACACACGCACCACACACACACACACACACCACACACACCACCACACACACACACACACACACACACACACACACACACACACACACACACACACACTTTCACAGTGAAATTTTCTTTACGTTTTGTGTATATTCCAAACATCGAAAACTATTTCCATTATCTTGTATCATTGAACAGCGCTTACATTTAAACTAACACAGAACTATAGTACGAGACCGGATGGCAGTGCGAGGCCGATTCGACTCGACTACCAAATCCTTTATTGAAGCGACATAACATCCGGGTTTTGAAACGGATTTTGAATAACTGCACCATGCATCATATGCAAATGAGCTGAATGAGCATGATTAGAATGAAAACTAGAGCTCAATTCGAGCTTCGAGCAGTATTATACCTATTTTGGAAAATTGGCATATTTTACGCATATCCTATGCATCATATGTAAATTTGGTGCCGGAAGATTCGGACGGGCACCGAACATTTGCGTAGGATCATATGCAAACTTCCCAAAGTAGGTACAATGCTGTTTAAACATAAATATGTAGGATTCAGTTGCCCATCATTCGTTCGAACATCATAGAAGAACGAAACAAATGTTTTCATGATGTGAGGGACAAGCTCGAAGATTAGCAAGTCAGTACAATTCTATTCACGACAATAGAACAAGTCCATCAAAAAAACTGACTAT